>JAUPFT010000005.1:6154554-6157054 GCA_036936625.1 Parnassius smintheus behrii | reverse complement strand
GTTATTTTGAACCTTTATTGTTAATTTATTAGGTCATGAAATTGGGAGAGGGCGCTGATTGCTGAGATACAGGTACAATTCCTAGTTCAGCAATCAGAGACTTCATATATTCACTGTATAATTATCAATAAAGCTTATTATTATTATTATTTTTGACGGTTCTAGTTTTTGCATAACGCATGATTATTGAGGGACTGAAGTGGCCAAAGCCAAATTGGATCGTCTTGCAAATTACTTTAACGTCTATATAGCACCGTGCAGTTAGGTAGCCAACTATTTATGAAAAATCCGTTCCATTTGCATGAGAATAATCACAATATAATCACAGAAAAAAACTCAGATGAAGTAAAAAAAGGTAGATATCGCACCTAGAACAAGAAACTGTAACCAATTTTATAACTTTGTGTGAGTCAAAGAAGTGTTGCCACTTTTTTCAAAAGTCGTTGAAAATCGAGATACAATACTACAACAATAATATATTGTTAAAAGTTACTGAAAATGAAATATAACAAGATGATAGTAATACTACAACTATAAGAGTAATATGCGATGCGAATGCGAAAGTATATCTGCCTGTTTTAATAAATTTCAACAATTTGACAATTCCAAAAAAGATGAAGCACTTAGGAGGCGTCTGTAGATTATTTAAAAGTCTTCTTGATACATTATCCAGTGAGCATGTTGGAATAAAAAATGAATTTCCATGGAATTGAAAATATACTTTTCTAAACGAAAAAAGTATATTTTAGTAAATTTATGCAAAATAGAACAAAATCCAGCCTGGGGCACATAGAGTGTTCTAATTTGTACCCCGGGTAGTAGAAATATGAAGTATTAGCCGGAGAGGACACCTGAGTCTCGGTTAAAAAGAGCAAGACCGGCTTCGCCGTCTCCGGGTGGTAGTGGACAGCATTAAGATCGGAATGAAGTAGAGATGGGCCTAATATTCGTTTCATATAAGGTATTCGGCATATTCGGCAGCTTTACCGAATATTCGTATTCGGCCAAATATTTAGCTAAATCACCGAACATTCGGTAAAGTAGTAGTGTACTCAGTGTCCACTGTATTGAAATGTACGAATTGAGTAAAGCCATGTCTTTCATAATTTTACTATTGAAAGTATATTTTATTTATGGGTTAAATATACTTGTATAGCATTGTTTTGAGGCACTGTAGGTTTATTTACAATTATAGCAAATAGACAGCTTGATAAAATGTTTTTGGAATCAAACAAAGAAACATTACATTACATTAGGAAATTTCAATTTACTTTGGTTGTCAGTTTCTTTAAAATAAAAAAATAGTAGATCGATAAAACAAATAGTAGATCTCCTGCCACTCACTTTTATCAATTTTCACTAAGAATAAACACTACGAAATTTTTTTCGCACAAAAATAGTCAATGCATAAGCATGTGCGCCGGCAATTTGCTCAGTACAAGATGATGATACAAAGGTGTGGCGGGGGAGTGAGTGGTAGGGTCCGACGCGAATCCCGCGAGCTTTACGGTAACAAGTTTCGCCAGAAATTGGTTAGGTACCGAGGTGATCCTGCCGAATAATGTTCGGCCGAATATTCGGTTCGGTAAAAGTTTTACCGAACATTTGGCCGAATATTTGTATTCGGTGAAATCCGTGTTCGGCCCATCCCTAGAATGAAGTGTCCCGATGTTGCAAAAATTCACAGATAGCGTGACAGGAGTCGCTTTGGTCTTATTGCTCCGCTTGCCCCTAGCAGTTTTAGTCACGAGCGGAATTCCCCCCCCCCCCCTCCCCCAGAATATGCGGAGCAGCCTAAGCACCCACGCTCAGGAGGAGTAAAGTAGCTTGGTCGTGGATGTTCAGCGAGGGATTCTCCGTCACCAGGAGTGAGGGTACTCTCATGGGGTAGTTTTTATTTGATTCCGCAAAAATGTTAAGGAGGAAAGGGAATTGGGCCTCCAGCCCAAGCGAAACGCAGAGGTGAAACTCTACTTGACGCAGGTAGTCTGTGAGATCGTGGTACCACCCCGGTTCAAGCTGGCCTTGATGTCGCATGGTTGGGCTGGCCAGCCCAACCATGCGACATCAATAGCCGCTGCGTGGCTCTATCACCGTAAAGTCAAGAGAATAGCTGACATTTTGGTTCATTTCAGCTCAGTCTTATAGCAACTGCCCTTCATTTTTTATAGGATAGGGTGACAAACGAGCATACAGTCCACCTGATGGTAATTGGTTGCTGTGGCCCATAGACATCTACATCTATATCCTCGATTACGAATCAAAATGCAGATGAGTTGTCACCCGTGAGGACTAAGATGGAATGCCTCGTTTCCAGTAAAAAGGAGCTCCGGTTCTCTACACTCATCATACGAAGCACAGCAGCGTTAAGCTGTTATTTTACGCTGGTATTCTGTGAGGGATCGGTCCTTCCCCGGTCGAGCCGACACATGCATGCTGCAACGACATATTTACTTAAAAGAAACTAAAGTGACAACTTATAGTCCTTCTGATTTCTTTG